>CM053272.1:63752438-63801438 GCA_028583415.1 Protea cynaroides
AGGGAAGACGACGACGAAAGGGTTTCAAGGATTTTCAAAAACACATCGACCCTACCTGGATTATGTATGCACCTGGATTTGGTTCCCCTTTTTCCATCTGTAAAGAGTTTCAATGTAAAGCAATTTTAAAATCTGTATTTGATCCCATGGTAGACTGTGGTATAAAGCATGGAATTTGGTGGGTTAATCGTAGCTTTCAGTTTAAAGTAGCAACAGGTGTCTCCAATCGGACGGCCAATTGGCGTCTCCAATAGCCGTACCGATTGGAGACGATGTGGACACCCTGAACCCCTTTGTTGTCCCTTGATCCTTCTTCTCCTTTCAAAAACTTCAAATCAATCCCATCTCAGTTCCTCTCACAAAACCACATGTCCCCTTCTAATGCTACTCCAAAACCCATTTAAAATCACTTTTGAATTCATCATTGCAAGTTTTTTTTTTTTTTTTTTATCTAATGGAGACCGTCTAATTACAGGAACCAAATCCTCTCCTCCCCACCTCCCCATTTAATGGAGTTCAAGCCGGCTCACACTCCAACGATTGGAAGGGGTGAGAGCTGGGGAGGAGGGGAGGAGGGGAGGAGAGGATTTGGAGACTACACGACTTTTGTTGAAAAAAAAAATGAAATAAAATTTTTTTTCAAAACAAATCACATCATTTTTTTTTGTATAATCCCATCATATCCTTTTTCATTATAAATATATACTTCTTTTTTTTTTCTTTTTTCAAATTCCCTATTTACATCTAGGGCCATTAGAATCTATGGACCATCTTATTCTAACAAATGAAATTACATTTACCCGATCAGAGATGATGGAACTAAAACCTGCATGGTGGGAAATGTTAGAACACTTGTCAGGGGAGGCAACGACAAAAATAGGGTGTTGACAAATTCTGTTACCATCCCCACATTATTATGAATAAGTCTTCCTTGCACAAAAACACTTTGTTCTTCTTAAATACATTTTCTTACAAAACTACCTATTCTGATGGCAAATATCTTAGGTATAATTTTGTAGATGAAATTCCCCACACAAATAGGTAAAAAATTAGATAACTTCCTAGCACTATTTCTTTTGGGAATGACGGAGATAAAGTTATTATTCATTCCTCTAGGGAATCCCCCTTTCTCAAAGAAAGATTTAACTACAGCACAAATATTTTTCTTGACAAACTCTCAACAGATACAAAAGAATTTACCTATATATCCATCTGGGCTTGAAGAACGGTTTGGATTCATACTGAATACTAATGTCCTGATTTCTTCATCAGAGCGAATATCATCAAGACAAAGGTTATCATCATCTATAACTAACTGTGAAATCATGTCATGGTTTTCAATTGCAGAATCAGAGTTAGTGCCTTGATGAAAGCAGTCATAATAAGAGCAGATGTATGATTTGATATCAGTTTGACTTTCCAACACAACTCCATCCTCTCTTTAGACAGATCGAATCAGATTCTTTTCACATCTATTTTTTACATAATTATGAAAGAATTTGGCATTGGTATCACCTCCTTTCAACCAAATAATCCTCTTTTTTTTTTCCATAAGACCTCTTAGAAGAGCACACACCTCTTCATGTTTTTTTAGCTATAGTCATTTCCTCATTCCTTAATAAGGAATTACAGCTTACTGCTTCAATGGTTTCTTGGATATCTTCCAATGTCCTTCTGAAAAAGATCATTTTAGTAAGGCACCTGTGTAGTGAGGATTCCATCCACTCAAAGTAGATCGGTATGTATCCCGATCCACTCAAAGTGCATGGGGATACACGCAGATCCACTTTGAGTAGATAGAATCTTCACTACACCTCACTACAGGGGTGGCCTCACTACAGAAGATCCCAATCCATGCCCTTTTTGTACTTATCACTTCTTTATCAATCTGTGGGAAAGTATCATTTGCCCATAATTTTAGCCTATGTTTCAATGCCTTAAGGTTAGAAGTTAAGATAAAGAATGGGGAGCCAACAATCTCATAATTCCGCACATCCTTAACCACCACATCTTTAAAAAATGCATGATCCATCCAAAATCTTTGGATTTTAAATGGAACATTAGTTGGCCTAGGTATTGAAGCACAACTAACCAAAATAGGGGCATGATTAGAGCCCACTCTAAGTAATACCTTTTGAAAAGAGTGTTGAAAGGAATCATACCATGCAATATTTCCAAAACTCCTATTAGGAACAATTTTCAAATTTCCCAATACCCAATTATTCGTCCATGTAAATCTCAATCTGGAGGTGGGTAAACTCCTTAAAAGAAAGGAATCAAGAAATACCTCAAATTCTATAGTTGATACTGTAGAGAACTTACCTAGACCTATCTTCTCATCAACATACCTGCAACAGTTGAAATCACCCAATATCAGTCAGGGGATTGAAGAAATTCTCAATGCCACCAAGTCTGCCCATAATTCTTGTCTTTGCACTCTTTTATTATTTGCATAAACAAAAGATATAAGTTGCTGAATTCCTTCCACTTGCACACTAACAGTTATTTGTTGATCAGTTTGCAAAATGACAAATGGTTTAACCATCCCCTTTTTCCAAAAAATCCATATAGATGGATTTTTTCCTTGCTTCTCATTGTAAATTAAATTAGCTTCATATCCCATTTTTTGTAGAAGAAGTAATGGGCACTACTCTAGCGCCACCATTTGTTCAGCTAAAAAGCTCTATATTCATAGATCGGTCATTCCAGGAGGAGGCTGCACACAATCATCAGCATGATTGTGAAATGATGAGGATGGCCGCTCCCCTTTTCTCTCTACTAAGATCAAACCTTTCGACCTTGAGAAGGAGCCTTTCATGGCTTTGAAATGGTCTACAGATATCAGGCTTTTCTGCCTAAGTGGGAATGCTGTCACTGGAACGGATCACAGTGTATTGCGTGTTTGCTCCAATCTGGGTCAACGAAGTCAACTGCCTTTCCTACCGCCACTAAACACATCTGGGCTATGCTCAACTAACATTGTCTTCAAAAGTCGTCTCGTTTTTGGGTTCGAGAGACCCCATACATTCCAGAAGATGTACTTCATTGGCCAGCTCTCCGTCAAAGTGCTTTCAATCAGGTCCTTCAAGTTTCCCTTTGTCTCGAATGATACCCCTTCTTTTGCTCTTTCGCTGGTTGTTTCTCCACTCTTCGTTTCTCTATAGGAGTAAAGCCACCCTCCTGATCACTGAGAATCTGATCAGCAGTAATTACATCATTAAATTGAACCTCTACTTGGCTTCCGATTAAACAGACACAGTAGCACCAGTCTGAGGTGAATCCACAACAAGTAAATTCCTATCTATCTCGAAATTATTCATCACTATTGACACCTTACTCACCTTCTCCATAACCTGAGTACTAAGAGTAATGGTTGCAACATCATTATGCTTCAAAGCAGCTTCCTCCAATGGAGTTTCAATAGTAGCCTCAGCCTTCTTCATGATTTCACCTTCCTCTTCATCAAAAGCATTTTCTTCCCTTTCAGAAACATCAGCCCAGGGCCCCAACAATTTGCTGATTTAATGATTCTAGGTTATCTACAGTAGTAACATCTCAAGTAGGTGTGTCCATAGATATACCTGCATTGAAGTCTGGCTCCCACCTCTGCAGTCTTAGGGGTTGACCATTAATTTTTGTTGTACCCCTTCTACACACAGTCATAAAATTTGTCCCTGAGAAAAATCAAAAAACATAGTATCCCTTACCCATTGATGTCTTTTCAAAACGAATGCCACCCCATTGTTCTGAGAGGATACGTCTCATTTCACTGTGTAATAAACCTTTGGTAAATGCCCTATTTATCAAAGCAAGCTTATACTTTTCCAATTGCCTCTCATAGGCAACTTATATTTTTGTTGTACCCCTTCTATGCACTGTCATCAAATCCGTCCCTGAGAAAAACCGAAAAAGATAGTATCCCTTACCCATTGATTTCATTTCAAAACGAATGCCACCCCATTGCTCTGAGAGTATACGTTTCATTTCACTATGTAATAGACCTTTGGTAAATACCATGCCTATCAAAGCAAGCTTATAGTTTTCCAATTGCCTCTCATAGGCAGTTTGAGGAATAACTACTCTGGTCATACTTCCTTGAGTAACCGGATCAAGAAGATTGCTCAAATCCGGCAGCCCAGTAGCTACCGAAGCAAGGTTCTATGTCTCTCTACAAACCCAAAGCTGTGTCTTGTAGTGTCTCCATGAGAATGATCACCTTTAACTGGCTGAGCTACAGAATCCATAGCTGGAATTGATCTTTAGTTTCCTGGTTGAGTCGCACCAAGAACCTGGTTCTTTCCTTTCTCTTTGGCAGTCCAGCGCCTCCGTTTTCTCATTGCACAAATGTGGCTAAACATCCCCCTCATGCTGCACAAGTATCGACTGAGAAGAAATTGGCAAATCCTATTGAGCCGGCAAACCAATATACTTACCCAGATCCACTAGCTGACCATCAGAGGAAGAAGCATCACGTGTAGAAGATACACTCATACCTTGCTCCCTTGCCGGAGATAAAGAACCAACATGTGTAGAGACTAGTATGCGTAAAGCATCACCCCACCACCATACCTGATCCACCTGGTAAACTCGACACATGCGATGTTGGCATCTCCATAGAATCAGCCCAATGAGAGACTCCCTGTAAACCAGCAAATCTGTGGAACCCAGATCCAAACCCAAAATGATTAGGTTCAGATTGTAAGACGTTCGAAACAACATTCCTTGAGCTAAATAAAAATCTTCTCGGAGCTATTCTTTCTGCTACTGCAAAGAGATTTGTTAAAAAAACCATTCGCATCCGAAGCTTGTAGAGATGATACCCTAAGAGGCTGAGAAACCTACGGCCATGGAATATGCATAACAAATCCACTCTGCAACCCCATCTGCATAGATTCAGAAACCATATCAAGTTCCAAAATCCTAGTGCCATTAATATATGATATTTGCAGGTTCAGAAACCCTAATAGGGACCGAAACCCTAATATAGTCAGAAACCCTAGCAAGTTCCAATACCCTAGTAGATTCAGCAATCCAATCCATGTTGCCTTGGTTCCCTACCATTCCAGCATCATTTAGACTTGCTGTATCCCTATCCGACACCTGTAGGTCATGAAGATCCTTTACGGATTGAAACTTCTCGGATTCAAGAGCAGTAGGGTTCATTATAATTTCCTCTTCAGAACGCATTATTTAAGTAAACCCTACCGGAAGGGCGCCAACACCCCTACCATATCCTCTCCCACGACCAACCACACCTGCACCAATGGCCAACAACATATTGTTGTCAGCAGAAGCCATACAGATACTCAACCTTGATGCCAAATTTTCTCTCTCTAGAATTCTCCAGCCATCGATCCGAACAGAGGCGGTTGAACTCGGACAAATCCACTCAGCTTAACAGTTTGGAAATAAAAAGAAGCCGACAACCTTCATAAGGAAGTTTGCAAATTTTGATCTACGTAACTCGGGAGAGGAAAGCCTAGAAGCAATTGCTCCTCTGAACCAGTCTAAAAGAGCAAAAGGCGACTATTATGGGCATTATGTACCCTACCAATAAAAAACTGACGTGTGGCAGAACACAGTCATTAGCAAGACCTGGTTTACTTAACAGCCGAAATTCCACATATAGTGGGCCATCAAAGAAGGCCTAGTCATCACAGTGGCTAGGCTCTTTAAGTTTTGGACTTCCTTAGTGCTCGATCCAGTCAGTACCCAAATCCCATATAGCTCGAACTTATGAGATATTAGTCAGTAGCCGAATTCCATAGGACGTGGGATTCCGAGATATTTGGCCCCATCATCCTTCGTATGCGCTCCTACACTCACATATTCTCCTATTTCTGAACGAACTCCTAAGCTCACACGGACTCCTACTTTCAAACGAACTCCTACCCTAACACGGACTCTTATCCTACACGGACGTAATAGATAGTAGAGATCCAACGTAACTAGCTGGTGTCAAGTTTCCAACTCAAAAGTTCGAACTAGTAAGTGGAGAGACTCTCCATATATAAGGCCACAAGATTCCAATCTCATTAGACAATGTAGGACTATTCCCAATACTCCCCCTCACATGTAACTCCACCTTTAGGTGGTGTATATGTGTAGTATATATGGCATTACATGACAGTTTTTAGGTGATTGGTTCCTCTTCTTGGGTGACTGATCCCTCTTTGGGTGACATATAGTCCCTCTTTGGGTGACCATAGTCCCTCTTCTGTGCATCTGACGTCCCTCTTTCGATGACTTGACCTCTTTTTTTAGGGTTATTATGAGAGGGAACCTGGAGCTCTGATACCATGTCAAGTTTCCAACTAAAAAGTTCAAACTAATAAGTGGAGGGACTCTCCATATATATGACCACATGATTTCAATCTCATTAGCAATGTGGGACTATTCTCAATAACTGGTAAGTCAATATGCTCAAAAGTATATTTGACCTTACACCACTAGATGCCACATTTTATAAATATACTAGGTTCTATAAATGATCTTACTTTTTGCATTCAACTCTTTTTACAACCTCACTTATTACACTCGGAGCTCTTATCTAATAATGGGCTCTTTATCTCCTTGTACTCGGAATTGACTTTGGTATCTAAGTGGTCCTAAGGTTCCACAACCCTACCTCCTGTACTTTGTTTTCTCTGGACACAATCTCATCTTGCTCTCAGAAGGATGTGGTTTGCTTTTTGACTACAACACAATTCGATTTTTTTTACCGATTCTGATACCGATACCGATACCGATACCGATACCGATACCGATACCGATACCGATGCCAGAAGATAAAAGGACCAAAGGAGTGCGGAGACTGCGGACTGCGGGAATGCTCTGCTGACGAGCAGGTTGTTTGTTTTTAATTTTAATATGTCGGTCGGCACTTGTTTAATCCGATTTTACTAGGGAAACAACTAAAAACAATAAAAAGCTGACCAACCATCCGCTTGTGTGTTTCGAGAGTGGATCTCAAGCCATTGGATTAGTTTTGATCAGGAACTAATCGTTGATTCCATTTTTAATTATAAATAATGACTCTTCTTCCCTCATTCCTATTACTGTCCCGCAACAGATTATAATTCCCATATAGGGGGGTCAGCTCAGGATCACTGGTTACAATGTTTGTCCCCGGCAAAGGGCAATAAATTTGTTTTGTGAAGAAAATGAGGGTAGTTTTGTCATTTAACGTAGTATAAATTGCCGACCCACTCCTTACACCGCCCGTTTTCTCGATCGAGCGAGAAATGCCTCCACAGATGCGTGTCTAAGGCAAGCTCTGTTCGGTAATCCCTGTTCCGAATTGTCAAAATCTCTGGAAAAATCGCAATTCTGCCATTATCTCATTCTCTACCGTTCTTGATCCGAGTTATCCGAACACTGAAATCTTGTTAATCCGTCGTTTCCACGAAGAAATCCCCATCCTTTTGCCCCTTTTAGCCGTCCCTTGACTGGTGAGATCTTCTAAACCCCTCTTTTCATTCTTCGTGCAGACCATTAGCTCTAGGGTTTTCAGTTATGTCTCTTTTCTGGTTCTGATTTGTTGAATTTGGTGTTGTATTTTGAATGTTTTGATGTGTGGGCATTGGTTTTGGTTGACTTCATGTTCGGATCTGCAAATTTGGTGAATTTCGATCGGTCTGTAGTGGTTGAGAATGGCGGGACAAAACCAAGCACAAAACGTGGATCTATTCGATGCATATTTCAGGAGAGCGGACTTGGATCACGATGGGAGGATAACCGGAGCGGAAGCTGTTGGCTTCTTTCAAGGTTCAAATTTGCCGAAAAATGTCCTTGCCCAGGTACTTGTGCCCTCCTTTTTACTCTCTCTCTCTCTCTCGCCAGTGCTTTTTCTATTAGATATGCGGTCCTCTGAATGAAATTAATTCCTTTTTGTGCTCTTGGTTATTGGCGTTTCAATTCGAATTTGGTGTGGACTATATTAAGTCTCTTGGCAAATGTAGTTTGGATTATAAGAACTAATTTGGAATACGTGCATATGAGAAGATCAATACCGAGCCTGTGAAGTGGAAGATCTTAACTGCCGCAAGTTCTTTCTTAGCAGATGTTGAAATGATTTTTTTATATTGGAACATGATTACATGCCAGTGGAAGTGTGTATTCCTCGTTGTAGCATTCTTGCTTTAACTAGGTAGTTAGCTGACAATCCTCGTGGGTGCGAGGGGTTTACCACAATTTGGGTCCATCTACAATATTTTGTGTACGTTCACTGTTTAACTTTCTAAGTATCTGGTTTTAATATATATGGTAGTGCAGTACATCGAAGACCATTCCCAAAGAATTCTACAATCTACTTTCCCTGCAAATTTTTGTTTCATGGAGTCTTCTACAAGATTCAACCCAAAAAGGGAACAAATAATTCTTCTACAAGATGACATAGTTGTATTGGCTCAGGAACTGCAACAGTTCTTCACTCAACACTTGAGGATTTCATTGCACACCCCACACCCCACCCTAAAAAAAAAAAAAAAAAAAAAAAAAAGAAAAAAAAACCTTAATTGTTTGAATATGTACTATGGGTTGAAGTAGTAAGTAATATTGACAATTAACAATTAATTATATGTTCTACTATTATTTTTTGATAAGCTACCACATGTTATCAAAAGTAAGGTGCTTAATTCCTGAGATGTTCATTTAACCGTTTCTCTGTTCCCACATGAATACCTTCATGTTTGTTGTCTAAGGTACTGTGGCAACCTAGGTACTTTCAAGATCATAGTCGAGGCTGCCTTGCACTCTGAAACTTGCTAGTTGTCTTGTGGTGTTCCCACTCACCAGCCCCCACCATCCTCTTTTTCTTGTTTCCCCCTCATTCAGTCTTTCCCCCGGAGGTGGTTACCAAGTTGTTTTTTTTTTTTTTTCCTTTTTTTTAATGGCTAGTCAGTCCCATACGAAAGACATTCTTCTGCTACATAATGTCATATGGCTAGAGGAAGCATAGATGGGTGACGAATTCCTCTAGGTGTGGACAATCACATGTCGTAATGATTTACAGAGTCCAGAATTCTAGAGTTTATATAAAAAATGGTTATTTTGAGCATTTAGGAGTCAGATAGAAAGCAGTACTCTATACAAGTGTACTACTGACATTATGACGGAGGACTGTCTAACTGCCCTGTGTGGATTGGTGAGGAGAACCATAGAAAGTCTAACATGATGTCAAAAATAGTAAATGGATTTAATAGTCTTTTATAATTGTACTTTAAGTTATCATTTGTAGGACTTTATTGATTCGTTCTTGATTTCCCTGTGGTTATACCGTTATAGGGATGGTAATCTTAGTAATTATTTACTATATCATTGTCCCCACAATCCTAGGTAAAGTGGAGAGTATTTGGGAGGAATTAAGTAGCGTTAGAGGAGTTGTTGGGAGGAGATGCCAATATGATTTTATTCTCTCACCATTAATTAGAAAAAGTGAGGTGATCAAATAACATGATGAAATTCTGAAGAGTGCAGTACTGTTTGAGCTGCAAAGTGAGCTGTGCAGCCAAATGAAGTAAGGGACTGTTTAAAAAAAAAATGAAACTTATTGAGACACTAAATAATAAAATATACTATATATAGATAACAACTAAATACATTATGAAATGGTCTTGTCTAGATCAAGTTCCAGTGCTTCAGTCACCACTGTCCTGGCAGTTGCCTCAATAACAGTCTGAAGAATAGGAAATTTTGAGGAGTGTTTGGAATGGTACAAGGTGATATCCCAATTCACAGCACATAACATTAACTGGTTCAATATTCAAGTTGAGCCTGTATTTGGCGATTTAGATGATACTTTGTAGTGGATGATTGCAGGAGGACTTGGCTAGATCTTGCAGTATTCTTTCGCAGTTATTTTTTTCCTCTCTAAAGCAAATAAGCCATTTGACATGTGGAAACTGCTTTAAAGAATTGGATGGGAATTGCCAGAATTGGCCGATTCGAATCGGAATTGGTCTACCCCGATTCTGATTGATGCCGATTCCTGCAATTGATTTTGGAATTGGCCATGAATGTTCTTTGATCTTTATTTTTTACCTTCTCCCCCTTCTTTTAGTCAGTAAAATAACAGCAAATCAATGAAACTTATCTTTTGTAGCCAAATCTACAAGTCTTTTGAATAAAAAAAAACTCCAAAAAATAAACCATGGAAATCTTTGCTTCTTCTTTCTGATTCCAATGTCTAGGGTTCTGCCCAATTTTGGCCGATTCCGATTTGATTTGGATTGGAATCAATGGAGACCAATCCTGTGTCCGATTCTGGGTTTTAAACCTTGGATTGGAGCCTTGAGGAAATTGAGATGTTTGATTGTCTGCATTTAAATGTTTTGCGAAGATCATAAAATGTGAAAAGGATCGGCTGGATTGAGAAATCAAAGTATAGATGCAGCAAAGACAGTTCTGTATGCACAAAGCTTGTTCCAGAGGTTGCAAATGAAAAAAAATAGAAAGAAGTGTGCCTCTGATATTGTGGTGGACGGGATGGAGTGGGAGGATCTGAATGAGAGAATAAGAACTTCCATGGGACTTGTTTAGTATATTTACATTTTAGATGAGGTTTGCTGACCTAGGGTTTCAGTGTTTATCTAATGAGAATTTTTGTTTGGCTCAAGCTAATTAGCTGGAAACAGAAGTTTGAGGAATTGGAGATAAAACTGTTTTTTTTCTGAAGTGGTGAAAGCTGAAGTCTTCGGGAAGGATGGATCTGATGCAGATACAACACAGGATTGGTATTCTTTTAGTGGAAATAAGCCTAGGGTAAGGTTTTATGTATGTTAGGCCTTTCTTCCTATGGGTTTTCATTGTAATGGGCCATTTTAATGGGTATAAAAATATGGGTAGGAGATAGGAATACAGGATTTATTAATTACTTAAGTTGTTGGGTCTAGTTAGAGTCCTATTTCTTGATTTTATTTGTTATTACATGTTTTAGCTGGGCTGGAATAGGTCTTTGAGATTTTGGCTTTGATTTAGTTAGTTTCTTTATTTTAGGTTGAGTTTTAGTAGAAATAGACTACCTCTAAGGTAAGTTATTATCTTTACGAGATTTAGGACTAGTTTGATTCTTGTTTTAAAACTTCTATATAAGTTTGTAAGGGGCCACAATCTTGGACACGAACTGACGAAGCAGAAGCATCTTTTGAGATGCAACTACTGTCGGTAGGATTCCTGGAAAGGATTAGGTGGGAATGTGGGATGCGTAGTTCCTCTCATCTTCTCTCTTCATCTTCCTCATCTCCTGCCTGAACCAGGTAAGATTTTTAGTTTTCTATTCATTAATTTGGGTGTAAATCTAAGATTTGCTGTTGTACCGTTTCTTTTCTGGTTTTCAGAAATCAGATCATTGCTTTGTTTTTATTCTTCACTGATCTGAAATCTGTTTCAGAGTGAGGTCTACTATTAAATCTGAATGTCAGTTACTGGTTATGCTTGTTTTTGGAATTAATTTTATAGTTCAGAGTCTGCTGGCTGCTGAGTTCTAATGTGATTCATTACCTAATCTGAATAGTGAATTAGCTGTTGATCTGAAACATCTAATTCTGTTATCGATTAGCTGTTCTTGAAATATCTTGTCAGCACTAGGATTCTTCAATAACTGATAATCTGGCCATTGGATTAATTTGATACTTTGATTTTCTGTTCTTCTTAGTTAACTGACCTTCGACCATCCTAAGAATCAGATCTGAATTTCAATTATTCAATTATCTGGTATTCTGGTTTCTAATTAAGTCTGAGATTCAGTTCGAGTTCCAGTTGTTATCGATCCCTGCAACTGTTACTATTTTGGCATGTTGTTTTGCTAACCTACTTGCTGATCTGAGGGTTTGTCCTAGTTTGATATCAGTCCACTTGTTTCTGAAGTTGATTCTCAGTTTTAGACAAATCCTACTCTAAGTAGGATTCATCTAGAACTTGAGATCCAACCGTTGGATTGATTCCAAATTCTGATATCTTGTTCTCTTGACAGAATGTTATATCATTCTAAATTCTGAGGTGCATCTATTTGCCTGATTGTTATTTACTGCATGTTCTTGAATTCTGGTTGTTTATTGTTCGCTAAGATCCTGGTTATTGTGTTTCTGAATCCTATGTTCTTTTGATTTGGAAACCCCATCAGAACCCTTTATAGATTAATGACATTTATCTACAATCAGTCATTTTGTTGTCATAGAAATGTGTTATTGGACAAGGTGGTTTTGGCCGGGTACAGGTTGGGATTGAGGAAGTTATTCTTGTCTGCTAGATCGGGTACCCATGCCCCTTCCAGCCCCCCACAGTAATTGTAGAATGTGGGGCCAAACCATATAACATCCTATCCTAGTCAGTGTAGAGGTTGCAGTTATTAAGGCTGGTCAAGTTGAGAATTGCCTTCACTATATTTTGTAACTATTTGTCTAGACCTTTTGTTGGAAACAGATGGATGCTCTTCTCTTGTGAAGAATCATGGTATTCAGCAATGGTTATGGTTGGACCGGCTTGGAAACCTAAACCATGAAGAACCCGGTTGGACCTCATTTTGGTCCATTAGAATATTTAGGGATTTTTCTATTTGAGTTTCTCTTATTTATTTATTTATTTATCTGTTGGAGAATAACTAACGTGATTAGGAGTTTGAGTTCAATTCTGTTTTAGAGTACATTGGGAATCTGTCATGATGTTGTTTTAGGTTAGGATTGAACTTTTATTATCTTCCGTTTGAGTTTTATTAGATTAGTAGTCAATTTATAATCTTTATATATCTTGTTTCTTTCGTACATTACCTGATTTATACTTTTTTCTCAACAATAATTATTTAATGATAAATTTTTTATCCTTTATTTTTTGCTTAAACCTGATCAAATAAATCTATGGCTTGTTTTATAATGTCTCTGTTTTATCTTTATTTGTAGATATGGATGCACGCCGATCAGAACCGGACTGGTTACCTTGGCAGGGCTGAATTCTATAATGCTCTTAGATTGGTAACTGTGGCACAAAGTAAGCGAGAACTAACCCCGGATATTGTCAAGGCGGCATTATATGGTCCAGCTGCAGCTAAAATCCCTGCTCCCCAGATAAATCTTTCAGCCATACCTCCATCACAGCCTAGCTCGATCACAGCATCTCCTGCTCCTCAGATGGGTGCACTTGCACCTACTGCATTTCAGAATCCTGGCTTTAGAGGGCCGCAGGTATATCCAAATGCTAATATGAATCCACAGTTTCGCCCTTCACAGGTCAATTCGTTCATGAGGCCACCTCAAGCCATGCCTGCTGGTGCTGCTTCGCTACCATTGCAAGGAATTCCTGGTCAAGTGCTTCCTGGGGGAGGTTCTGTGGCAGGTCCTCAACCACCGAACTCAAATTTCTCAACTAATTGGCTTGGTGGAAATACTGGTGGGTCCCCAATGGGAGCAACATCACAAATACCTAATAGGGGGACCTCTCCCACTGCAGTTCAGGATGGATTTGGTCTGGGATCTTTGGGCCTAACATCTTCAATACCACCTAGACCACAGGCATCTTCTGGGATCACACCTTCAGTCACCTCCAAGCCACAGGATCAGGTCTTACCGTCAGTCCAATCGACAGCTAAGGATTCTAAAGCATTAGTTGTTTCTGGGAATGGATTTGCTTCTGACCCAATTTTTGGAGGAGATGTGTTTTCGGTAACAGCTTCTCAACCAAAACAAGATGCTGCAGCACCTTCATTTTCTGCAAGCAGTGGAGCTCTCTCATCTGCCATGGTTCCTGTATCTTCTGGGCCCCAGCCTTCAGTTAAGCAGGATCCATTTGATTCCTTCAGTTCATTACCAACTCAATCTCAGGGTGTTCAGCTTCAGGGAGCACAATCATTGGTCAAACCGAATCAACAGGTTTCAGCCCAGGGTGCTACCGCATTTACTTCATCTGGCATTTCAGTTGGACCTGCGAATTCTGCACCATCGCAGCCGCAGACGCAGCCTCAGCCTCCATGGCCTAAGATGACTCAGTCTGATATTCAGAAGTATACAAAAGTGTTTGTTGAGGTAGATACAGACAGGGATGGTAAAATCACTGGTGAACAGGCCCGCAACCTTTTCTTGAGTTGGAGATTGCCAAGAGGTAGGCCTTTGTTTATTTTAGGTTTGGTTTTCCTTTCTATGTTATGCAAAAAAAAAGAAAAAAAGAAAAAATGGAATCCGGTTGGTTACAGCTTCCTTTTAACTTCTTTCTTGTGCAATGTGTGCATGGAAATCATGACCATAATTTTGCGATGTCTAATCTCTGCTTCAATTTGCATTAGCCTTTTAAGAGTACAGGGGGTACGTACTGGATAGTGTGGTCCATCATGGCACTGCACTTTTTCCTGTCCAATGGCATGTAATACACATGCTGGTAGGTTGATCACTTGGTGTTCCAACCTTGGATGTTCCTTTAGAGCAGCTCAAGTCAGAGACTCAGATGGCCCAAGAAGAGTCCACTAATAGGGTTATCTAGTTGGACTAGTATTTTGTGCTGTGGTCTCTATTATGTGTATTGTGTGGATGGTAACTTAGGCAGGCATGAAAATTTCATGCTACAGCTTGTTATCTAATATTTTCGTTCCTTATTGGTATATTATAGTTGGTATTTTGTATGGCACTATAATTAATGAATTATTTATTTTCGTTGGCTTAATGATTTAATGAATGAATGGGGAGGTCAGAAGTTTCTTTCTGATTTATTTTGTCAGTTCATGGGGCCTAATCCATGATCATCAATGACACAGTGAGTATGATTTTGCAGTGACATACCATTGTGTGTGACATGTGTCACAAACATTTCTTTGTCCTTGACATATTTTGTGCGTCTTCTATATGTGGTTTGAGGCTTTTGTGGATGTTCCATTTTTGTGAGGCACTTATTGTGTTCCTTGTTTAATTGTGGTATTTGTGTTGGCACTTGCCAGAGGTCTTAAAGCAAGTGTGGGACTTATCCGATCAAGATAATGATAGCATGCTATCACTGAGAGAGTTTTGTACAGCACTCTATTTGATGGAACGGTACAGAGAAGGCCGTCCTCTTCCATCTGTGCTTCCAAACAATGTCATGTATGATGAGACACTTATGCGCACCACAGGTCCTGCTGCTGCATATGGACATGCAGCAGCATGGAGACCTACTTCTGGTATATCTTTGCCATAATGATGATGCACCCCTCTGATATCATTTGCTACATATTTCTTGATTATCATCTTTTCTCGTCTGATTAGGTTTGCCGCAACAGCCTGGGATGCCTGGCCCAAGGCCAATATCACCTGCAACTGGTGTGAGACCACCGATTCCGATTCCTGTCTCTCCTCGAGCTGGAATGATGCATCCCAATCAACAGAAATCAAGAGTGCCGGTGTTGGAGAAGCACCTTGTAAACCAACTCAGTAAAGAGGAGCAGGATTCATTAAATTTGAAGTTCCAGGAGGCAACAGAAGCAGATAAAAAGGTTCCGTCATTTCTCTTCATCTTCTTGTTTGTCACTTCTGCTTATTGCCATTATTTGGATTGTAGCTTGCTACAATATTGTTTATTTACATATCCTATGTAACAAGTTTCACTGAGTTAAACGTACAAGTGTAGTGTCAAATATAAACAAATGCATAATTTCATTACACTCTCATCAAATCCATAAATTTGTAACCAGCCCCATTTCTTACATATCTTGGCCCAAAACACCTTCATAAACTTCTATCAGATGTTTTGGTGAAGAATAAGAGGTCAAGTCAAGTGGTTCTTTATTCTGAAAAATGAGATACATGTTGGTGAATATGGAGATTAGAGAATTGTAGAAAAAACAGGGTTATAAGAAGATGAGAGAAGTCAATCCCTATTCCCTCTGTCCTTTCTCTTTGTGAGGAGAATAGAATGTTTATTACTTTTTTTCCTTTTCAAAAATATGCTACCCTTCAAAACTGCTACCTTTTTGTGTTCCTTATTTATCAGAAGCCAACTTAATATATCCAGCCTGAAGTTGGGCGAGGCTTGACTTAGGTTAATGTTAAGTGACCTCACCCCTTGCGTTCTCTAGTTTTGAGGATTGAAACCTCTGGATCATGCAATTCATTTTCACTGAAAACGAATCAGTCCCATCCTATCTTCTGGGATTGATCGTGGATTGGTTACCATGGTGTTGGTACCGTAGTGTCCAGAATTCAGCGTGAGAACGAGAGCGGGTACAGGAATGAAAGTGGGAAAGTGTCAAAATAAAAAATGACCTAAAGTTGATAGTGGCTTTAGAGCATGTCTATGTGTGTATATGTATTTACATGGGCTCTTAGCTTCATTGACTTAAAATAATAAGATGTTGAACATTGGAAACATCCTCAATGTTTGATCCAATAATATTTTAAAGTTTAAATTTATTTGAGTAAGTCAAAATTTCATTTTACTGCAAGCATATTCTCAATCCATAAAGTGGTTTTCTTTTGAGTGCTCTCTCAAACATTTGAATTCAAGAATTGAGTGTGCTCTGACCTCGAGAGCGTGAATTTGTGGATTGAGAGTGGGAACATCAAGGATTCAGTCACTGAGGTTGGTATTAAAGAAAATTTTAATTTTCCTTGTTTGTATGTTATTGTTGGATTGTAATAATACATACATGTTAGTCTGTAATGACTGGTTTAAGTGATGCAGTATTGTTCAGCCGACAGCAACCCATGCTAACGGGAACATGTCAAAACCAGCCAGCAACTCTGTTCACGTGGTACTATTCACGTGAACAGTACCAGTAGATTTTAGAGGCTGTTTTGGGAAGATGCTTTGAGATTCTTTGGCCAGCCTTCTATTTCGGGCCTTCAGCACTTTCTAATTGTCATTGAATTGTTGACCAAGCAAGCTACCTTCTATTTTCAGTTTTAGAAACTTATGTTTAGGAAAGTTTCCTTTCTCTGACTTTCTATCTTTCTTAGTTACTATTAGGCACATAGATTTAGAGCCAGTCCGACAACTCCAAGAGCAAGTTCAGTTTCGGCAAGTCCTAGTTTAGCCATTAGCTAGAAGATTCTTAGGGAGTTTCTATTTTTTAAGAGTTACTATAGAGCTGCAATAACCATAGGGGCATGAAAGTAATGAGTCATACTATGAAATTATGGAAAAGAGTTAGTTATTGAAACTCGCCTGAGACAAGAAACTACTATTATGGAGAACCAATTTGGTTTTATGTCAGAGATGTCCACGACATAAGCTATTTATTTAAGACTCATGGAAAGATTCAAAGATTGTAAGAAGGACCCCCAACGTTTTTTATAGTAGTCCCAACTCCCGAGAGAGTTAATCTGGCAAGTGCTAGAGAACGGAAGTGTTTAAAGCAAATACGTGGAAATGGTCAGGCTTATGTATTATATTGTGGTGACTACTGTAAGAATCATGAGGGATTTAATGATGTGGGACTCGGGTTGGGAAAACCCTTTTGGATCTGCTATGGGCCCATCCAAGATTGTACAATACTCAATTATCAATGATAGTGGCAAAACAGTGAATAAGTCAAGGCTTATAATAACAAAAAAAAAGGGTGTCCTAGTGCACGAGGCTCCCGCTACTGCTGGATTTGGGGAGGGCAGAATGTACACTGGAATCAAGGTTTATAATAGTGAATGGAAAATCTGTAAATTAACTGAATCTTTAAAGGGTAATGGGTAAGTTCAAGGGATAGGATATGAAGGGAATTATAATTAAAGAAGTGGAGGTGATGTGGGGATTAAGATAAGAAAATGATGACTTAAGAGTAAGTAATGAGGAGGGGTATTTATGGAAAAGGGGGGAATCAAACCCAATTACGATTTGGGAGACTTCCTCTCAATACAATGGAGGCGGAAGACCTAAATATGTTTTTAAATGGAAGAACTTCTTCCATATGCATCTGATAGGTTTGAAACTCCCCGAAAATTTTTATAATAGCAAAGATCAGGGCCCTTTTTTATGCTAGATGATTTCCCCTAACTCAGATCAAAGAGAAAAACAAGTTTCCAAGGTTTTCGGTTGCTTTTGGTTTCTTGTCTCACTCATGGTTTCTGTTTGCAGGTTTAAAGAAGGTGTGTTGAGTGTATCTTACTTTTATGATTTTATTGGTCTTGTATCGGTCAATAAGGGAAAATACAGTTTTTTTTGGGTATTGTATTGATACCATAACGTGTCAAAACCTTCAGATACCGATACGTATCTACCAATACTAATCGATATGGTACAATCATAATTGTCAAGGCCCCAAGGCGACCCAAAGCACTGGAGAAGTGCCTGGGCACGTAGGTGTAACCAAGGCGTACCCAATGAGTCCCAAGACATTGTAAGGGTACTTCTTAATAAGAAGAATTACACAAAAAGGCTGGGGGTTAGCGCAATCAATTTTTATTGTTTTTAATACATATGCATGATTCCATGCATTATGGTGTATATATGTATTTTACAAATTCAATAAAAATGCTACAAATGGTTTAAATTAAAAAAATAAATAAACAAATAAAACAAAGCGTGATACAATAAGACGACCAACTGCCTAGCCCTATCTGACTTGCCTGGACTCTGAGGCCTAGGTGACACTTAGACAACTATGGGTACAATACTTCAAACGTTGAAGTTATGTATAATCTTCATTAGAAAATCTTCTTGTTGTGATGATTAAAGTCGAGATGGATATCTAATTTTGGAAGTCAGAGGGACCATTCAATAATAGCTCTCTTTGTTTTTCATCTTTCTTTTTTGTGGGGCTTTTTTTAGAGATACGGCTTGATTCTTTTCTGTGGTTTTTAGAGATATGACATGTCTAGCACTTGCTCATCTTATAAATATTCTCCTTTATGCTTTGAATATTTTCCTATTGGTTCAGTTGATTACCTATCTATGAACAAAACGAAAAATAATGTTGGAAAACCATCTAATCCGTTTGACTTGGCTCTTTTTTGTGATGGCAGGTGGAGCAATTGGAGAAGGAGATAATGGATTATAGGGAGAAGATTGAATTCTACCGCAATAAGATGCAGGAACTTGTGAGTAGTTAAACTTTTTAATTACCATATTTCTGTACTTTTTTTTGATGCTTGTATTTTCTTGAGATATGGGCTTGTGCTGTATTTTAGATTTATTTAAGGTTTATACACTCATTCACTGACATGCTTCTCTGGGTTCATTTGGGATTTAAAATTTGTAGTATTTATTTTCTTCTCCATTGGAGCGCTGGTGATGTAGATACAACACCAAATTGGGCTGAATGTAGTGGAAATAAGCCTTGGGTTGGTTATATGTATGTTGGGCCTTTGATCCCATGGGTTTTTATTGTATTAGGAAAAGTCTTTATCTAGTTGGAAAAGACTTATATGCCGATACAACACCGAATTGGGCTGAATTTAGTGGAAATAAACCTTGGGTTGGGTTATAAACTTATATATATGTTGGACCTTTAATCCCATGTGTTTTCATTGTAATAAGCCACTTTAATAGGCTTAAACTGTGGGTAGAATGTAGGAGTACGGGAATAGTGAGTTAGCAGCAGAAATCTAGTTAGACAAGTCTTTATCTAGTTGGATACGACTTCTAATGCTTTTAAGTCTTTTATTGTTCTTAAGTGTTCTAAGTTACTTTTCTTTATTTTAGGTAGAGTTCTATAAGAAATAAACTACCTCCAAGGTATGTTATTGTCTGAAAAGTTCTAGGACTAGTTTGCTTCCTATTTTAAGTCTTCTAAATATGTTTGTAAGGGATAATAAGCCTGAGCGCGAAAATTATTAAAGAAATATTGGCTGCTGCCTTTTCTGCAACTGTGAGACTCAGTTAATGGTTGTGAGATTCGGCTATCTATTGGGAAGCTAGAGAGGTTGATAGGATGTCAACGAGTTCCTAGGTGAGAGTCCAAATCTTTACTTTCTGTTTATGTTCTTCTTTATCTTTCAAGTAAGTATAGTTCCTGCGATTTATTTCAGATCTGTCATGCTGTTGTTGTTTATACACCCATTATACCCACCTCCATTAGGATTCTCCCATATCTTTCAATTGATCCATTAGATCATCATCATCTTTTAATACCCTGTTTCTACTATTCAGTACAGCATTGTTACATAATCTGATCATTCTTTTATTGGTTAGATTCTGCTGTTCTAGTTTCCATCAACATTCTGCTTGTGTCCTTCCATTAATCCTACTTCATCTAGGATTGCTCATAACTGTCAATCCAGCCATTGGATTCCTTTGATTTTTGATATATATCGTACATTATCATATTACTTGCTTGTATCTGGCCCGTATCTGTGGGGTAGATATTCAGTTAATAGCTTGATCCTATTCTGGTCCTATCTAGATCGCTGCGATTCTGGCTCTTGGGAATCCTTGCCTTGTCAGCTGGACTATGGTAACCAGGGTCTATTACAAGGACTCGGGTAAGGGATTGGCCCTGGCCGATCCCGATTTGAGCCCCGCCCCAGTTGGATCGGCTGGTAGTCGGCCGATTCCTGCATCTGAGCCCTAACCTTTGGCAAGGCTGTCCGGATTGGATGAAAATGAATGAAAAATTCAAAAAAAGTGAAAAGTTCACAAAAATTCATAAAACATCATTGAAGAACATGACCGAATGTGGGAGGATGGAAGAAAATAAAGTGAAAAACACCATTGAAGAACATGGCCGAATGGGAGGCTTAAAGATTCTCTTCAATTTTCAAAACAAATTGATCACCATTTGCATTTTACGATGCATGTTGCAAAAAAATTTAAATGATAAAGGAAAAAGGTAACAGAAATAAAGATTTTAAAATCTGCTAACCGAATGGGAAGTTGAAGATGCAAATCGGCCTCCTTAGATCCAAAAATCTGGCCGTCAATTGCAAGATCAGCTACCATAGATATGAAGAACCGCAAAAACAGTAGGGGAGTTCAAAAATCAAGCTGATCCGACACGGGTTGGAGGAGATCGGGCCTTGAGAAGTTTCTGGAACTTCAATGTGAAAGAAGGGTTTTCGTGCCTCAGACCCGCTACTATATTTCACTTTCAGGCCGATCTGTTTCTGGGGATTTAATCTCCAATGCAAAATGAACTTCCCCCCAAAGTCAGCCTATTTGGAGTAATATGGAGAGAGAAACCAAGGGAAGAAGATGGCCACGGTGAGTTGGGTGTGAAATGTGTAATAACTTGTTGCAGGAAAGAAGGCAGAAGGAAATAAGATGGGATCAGGCAGCAGGCTGAACTGGCACGGTCAGCCCGGATCGGCCAACCAGTGTTTGGCTGAAGCCAAAACCTATCAGCATAGGATCAGGACGAATCATTTGATCTGTGCCGTGCACTAAACCAAGATGTTAACAACTTTCATTGTCGTAGGATTAATTTATATAAATTATTCACTATTTGGAACATTTGGTGCGTGGGCATACCATGGATATGGGAAGTTCTTAGTCATTGAGTATTTGTGTTTGGCTGAATCCGAACCTCTATTTCAAGCAATAAAGAAACCGGATTTCCCGTAGGCTGGGACAGTTGTGCTGCATTTGGTTACACAGAAGGTTCACTAGAGAAGAAAAGGGAAAATGACAGAAATGAACTGAGAAATGTTTTTCATTTGGTTGTTGAAAATAAACTATAGTAAAAGTGGCAGAGAGCTGCTCTTTCCTGTTTGGTTTTACTGTAAAAATAAGAAAAAAATTGTGGAGAGCATATTCTTTTGCCGGCTTATATTATAAAGCCACCTTAAGCAGGGTGTAGATTTTAGTTTACAGCAAAGTTAATTTTAGTTGACGATCTCCATGGCTAAATCAAGAAACATACAGTCGAATAAATGCCTAATTAATAATAATATAGCATATGTTATTATCTCAGTTAGATGTTACCTAATTTTTATATGAACAAATAAATCATACTGCTTAAAGTCTTAGCATAGTTGTCAAGGTGCCAAGGTGAACCAAGGCGTTGGAGGCTTGACGGACGCCCAAGGCACTCAATTTTCCAAGGCGCCACATGTGCTAGGCACCCAGGCGACGCCTTGAGAACTATGTGCCTTATGATCTACAGAATGCAGGAAAAAAAGAAGCAAATGTATGATTGTATCAGTGTGATGCAGTCCAAGAAGGTCCAAGGCCCAAGCTCAAGTTGGTAATGGATCAGCCCAAAGAACCAGTCGGAATTGGTCCATTGGACCAGCCCAAAGGCCAAACCACCAGCTGAACACTGTTCACGTGGTACTGTGGACAGTGCCAACAGATTTCTTTCCTATTTTATTACGTTATTTAGTCTCCTATATATTTGGTTTAGTTATCTTAGAGTTTGTTTCCTAAATTGTTTTCGTTGAATCCGTTTTTAGGTGTTTCCTTTTGTTTGGAAACTTTCCTATTTCCAGTTTTAGAAGTTTCTTTTGTTTAGAAACTTTCCTAATAGATATAAAGGAAATATTTTCTTCTTTTTATTTTTGGACATTCCTTTCTTGGAACCAGTCCTTCTATCTTTTGTATTTCTTTTTAGCATTATAAATAAAGAGGAAGAAGATGCTGGAAGCAGAGTTGGCCATAGTTTTAATTAAAAAAAATTCTGGTTGAGTCTCCCACGGTCGTGAGACTCAACTGAAACTCCTATTCTGGTCATTTCCGTTTTCAGATGATATTAGCTTTTTCGAAAATTCATAACTTCTTCATCCATGGTTGGATCATCTTCAAATTTGGGTATGTTATCAAGCACATCCTAGAGTACTTCCCCTCAAAATTTGAGGACCTTCCAATGGCTGGATTCTGTGATAAGTAATTTTTTTTTTTACTGTTATACAATTCTGGTTGTTAAAATATTTGTTTGAGACCTACGGGCAAGATTGGTTTCAATCCCATCCGTTGGATCAAGCTCTTCTTTTGGAATATTGTTCCTCATATCCTAAGGATCAAGGATCCCAAATTTTGAAGTATTCTTACAGCCAGATTCGAAGTTGGAAATTATTTGTTCAATTTCAATCACTCTTGTTTGTTGTTAAAGGTTAAATTTGGGTTGGACTGTGATAAGATCCTGTAGCAAAGAGGGATCTTTGAATTGAATGTGTTGAACCCCTCTTTGCCATCACAGTGAAATGTGGACAGCCAGAAGAAGACCACTGATATTTAAAATACAATGACAATACATTTGCAGACTTGTCTTCTGAGAATTAGGTTGAATGAGTAGAATGGGCATCATTAAATCATTTTTCCGGTAAAATTATTGTCTATTAGTATCCTTGGTAAATTGCTTTTTGGTGTAACAATTAATCTGATCCTTTTTTTATTGGTTATTAAGATGTTGACAGAACACAAAGCATAGGAGGGAAAATCTTTAGACATTGATCATGGCATGCTGTTTTCCATCTGAATATGGATGATGTGCAGCTAATATTCAGTATATATTTCCCCATGAGCTCATCACTATAATTCTCTGCATTGATTAATCATAATTTTGAAGTACATGTAACTTTCTTGATTTCCATTTATATATCTTTCTGCCCTTTCTTCTTTTTATTTATTTATTTTTTTTTTATTTTTTTTTGTGGGGGTGGGGATCTACTAATATCTTTGATCAGGGTATGGTGCCTGAAATTCACCTGATATTGGTGATTAGAAAATCATTAAGGAACCCATTAATGCAGATTGATTTATGGTTCTGCTGGTGGGCTTACTTAAAGATAGAGGGGGAAAGATTCTAATATAATGATCTGAAATAAGAGAATAATTTCCGATCTGGTATCTTACTGATTAGTAAGAAATGACAATCAATGGGATGTCGTTGCTGGTTCTGCAGGTTGGTTACCTGAAATGACTCTTATTAAGTAGGTATAACTCTCCTATTCTCATATGCATAGTGAAAAGCCCAAAATGGTTTATAAAAGAGGCCCGGTACATCAACATTCCCAAAAACAAAAGGCCCAAGGCCCATATAACCCAACCACGGGCCAAAATGAAGTCCTCCAAGGCCCAATTGGCCTGATTGGACACCCTTAACTGCATCACCCATCCTAGGGATGGTGCCTCAGAGATTTTGAATTATAGCACCGTTGCTAGCGCAGCCGAGGTTGAAGATTATGTAGGGTCCCCTAAGGGCTTATTTATGCTGGAAACTGCTTCAAGATGCTTGCACAGTGTTGCACTATGATGGACTACAGTCTAGAAAATGATCAACAGTATGCCCTGACAGTAGATTCAGAATTTTTTTTAATGGATCCAGTTAACTATAATTCTGTACTTCAGTTTGAAATGACTTTTCCACCTATTGTTTGATTTATTTGTCCATCCTAAATCACTTAGTGGGAAAATATGGGGGCAGATGTATCTAAGCACAGTGAAAACTGAGAAATTAGAAGCTAATGTGGTGAACTGTTACTGATTCCTAGGAGTGTAGTAATAACTCCAAATGCTATGCATGATCTTAGGTTCTAGTTCTACTGCTTTCTTTTTTCCAATTTTCTGCAACTTGAGCCATTTACCTTTACTGTTCATCATAACCATTCTTCAATCTCCAACTAAATTTATTGTACACTCCTATTACAAATATTAACTCCATAAACCTGAAATCTAGTTGATGGCTAGCAATAAAAGCTCAATGACTCTTAGCAGCAAGGTAGGAAGGTGTGATCTGTTCCATCAAAACCACGGCCGAACTTCTTCTTCATTCATTACATTTCATTTCATATATGTTTTAGCCTCAGCTAATCTTAATCTTTCCGATCCATTACTTACAACTTTTTCCTCATCAGTCACCCATTAAACCTACATTGATCAACTCAAACCCTAACACTGGCTTTCATCTTCAACTTACTATTTCCTAAACTCAACCCCTGACCTATAGCGCCTTCATGTTTAGAAATCTATTTTTAGTTATCAGCTATCTACTTTACTTCCACATTTCCCTTATGTTGTCCTTCACTTCAAAACCCTAGTTCATTCAAACTCAGTTTCTTAATGATCAAATTCTGTAGTTCTAAAATTTGTTTGATGTTATCTTTTTATTTTCCCCCCTTCTGGTTGGCTTTATTGTTATTATGGCTTTTTTTTTCTTCAAAAGAAAAAAGGAGAAAAAGAAAAAGAAAAAACTTCTCTGAGGTGCTCCTGTTTTGTTTCAGTATCACACTGCGTGTCAAGTTCCTGGTCACGTGTTTCAGTGGCTAGTATTCTGTATACAGAACTATTGCTGACTCATAATAAAACACTTCCTTGATTGATCCTGCATCAATTTATTGTATGAACCCTGCCTGTCCTGCATCATCATATTTCAGCCACTCATATTAGGCATCTTCAAACTTGAACTCCTGGATTTCAATATAAATAAATTTTGACTAATTTGTTTCTTATCCGGAAAAAAATCTTGACTAATTTATTCTGGATCAATGTTTTACCTTTATCATTGATGAACTCTTGGGTAAGTTGTCAAAGAAATGGGTCAATGCCTAGGTGTTTGAGCCCTTCAAGATGAAGCATTGATTAGTTGATGACAACTATCTGTTATTAAGTAACTTGTGCTATCACATGCTAATACCCAGAACGACTACAAATATGTAGCAAAGCTACATTAGTGATACCAATTGTGCAGCTGACTCTTGGCGGCCAACTGAACTGACTTGCTAGTGCCCAAGTCAATCAATCTTCGTGAAAAAAATGACTAGTGGACCAAGTAGTCATTTGGTTAGTAAATTTTATGACTATGTTGCTCTTTGCCGAAAGTATTTTTGAGACTGCTAACATAAAGAGAATGATGAGTAAAAATTTTATTTTATTTTTTCCTTCTCATTTGTATGGAGTAATAAGTGATGGTCCCACTCATAGTATTACATGTAAAGAGATTGTGCTATTACTATTATATATCTGAACATTGAAGGGACACTGTTAAAATAGTTTATAATGCATATTATCACTTTGATTAATTCTCAATAAATTTTCATTGTGCACTAGGTATTATACAAAAGCAGATGTGATAATCGACTTAATGAGATCACTGAACGGGCTTCTGTTGATAAACGTGAGGTATTTTCTTTGGAATTGTGGAGTGGGCACATCTTTATCAGATCTTATTTATGTTTAGTGGCCTAATATAGGAACATATGTGTTCAGGCTGAGGAATTAGCTAAAAAATATGAAGAAAAGTACAAGCAGGTTGGAGATATAGCCTCTAAATTAACCATTGAAGAGGCCACATTTCGTGATGTTCAGGTATTTTCCCTCAAAAGTTAAAATAATGAATATACTATAGGTATTCTCTGTCATTATTTCGTCTGGAAAGTCAAGAAATGGTCCTTCTTGTGTGGGATTATTTTTGCTGTCTGAAACTAATTGTGTTCTTATTGTGCTTTTCTTCACCATACTTATTTCATTTGTAGGAGAGGAAAATGGAATTATATCAAGCAATTGTCAAAATGGAACAAGGTGGTAGTGCTGATGGTATTCTTCAGGTAAATTTTAAATATGACGAATCAATGTAAACTGTATGTACTGTTCTTCAACTACATTTTCCACTGTTCTCTACAGGTTCGTGCTGATCGTATCCAGTCAGATCTTGAGGAGCTGGTGAAGGGTTTGAATGAACGGTGCAAGAAATATGGGTTACGTGTCAAGCCTACTGCACTAGTCGAGCTTCCTTTTGGTACTATTGCTCTCACATCAATCCTGTTTCCTGGATCTTCCCATTATTCAATTTTGTTGGTGATCCATGTCTTCCTATAAACTTGTTTAAGCCCATTGGGTTTCTAAATCTATTTTATTTAATTTTCTTTGCAAGAATTGCATATCTTTCTGGAATCCATTTGCCCGACTTTAAATTTTTTTAGTTTTTATTTATTTATTTGTATTTTATATTTTGGTCATGTTTCAATGAGATTCCATTGAGATTCTTGAATCAATATTCTGACAGTCATAAAGTAATGATTTTAGAAGCAATGAGGAGGAAGTGACAGCCTTTAATCCCACATCGGTTACATGTAGAAGGCAATAAGAATATTAAACGTTATAGGATTAATCGACTCATTACTCATTCAAGAGGCAGTTTAAAATACAGATACTGTACGGTATGCGTATTAAACGCGTTTTAAACGGCGAGGTTTGGAGTATGAAGTATTTTAAAGTATTTTTTGAAGTCAATACGGCAATACGCGTACTAAACAGTTGAGTACGGTATGGCTGTACGGTATGCGTTTAAAATGAATTTTAACTAACAGGGTTCCGACTTCTATCCAAAAATCCGCTTTGCCTAATTCCAGAATTAGATGATTTTTGTGTTAGGTTCCAGAATCAGGGCGGTAGAATCTACCAAAATATGCAACCATCTTGTTCTAATTCTGGACCAGAATCCCATCCAGAGGTGGACTTAGTGGACTTTAACTCCTTTCAATAAACTTTTCTCCTCTTTTCTCTCTCCTTTCTCTCCCTCCTTTGCTCCATAAGTCACTTCAGCTCCCTATGGCCCACTCCCTCCCAGGACACATGCCTCTGTCCCTTACCTCCCTAAGTTCTTGCTGCTAAGATCTTAACTCCACTCCCACCTCCACAATCTATCCCCTACTCTTAGCTTTCTCCTCATCCCTACCTCCTTCCCTCTCTCACTTTTTAAATCAACCTCCTTCAAATGTTTTATTTATTTATTTATTTATTTTTTAACATATGCACATTAGTAATGTTGCTTCACTTTTTCTCACTTTCTATAAGACTACTCGTTTTAAAATAATTTTCTCTGAGGATTTTCAAAATATGTCGTGGAACTTTATGTGGGGCTATACAAGCCTGAATTTAATAAGATTACGATCAAATGATCTTTGACTCTTTGTTTAGAAGCCATACCATTATTGATGTTCAATATATTAAGTTGTAAAGCAAGTTGGAAGTAGTGTTATTTGATAGTGGCCAATGATGCCCTTCAGTGTCAAAACCATTGATCCATTCAATTATATTTAGTCTTCAATTAGATGTGCTAATTGAATCTATATTTGATGTTTATATCCCACGTGCATTTAATGTGTTGGTTGGTAACTTATGGATATCTTAACATTTGTTTCCTCCCTAATGAAAGGTATATGGTTGAACTTGTCTCATAATCTGTTCTACGTGTGACTATGACCATAATGTGAACAACACAATGCGACTGCTATTCGAGATTTGAATGTTGAGCATGGAATATTTTGTTCCTTGCCTTGTTCTTTATATACGGTTTGTTGTAAATGATCCAAGTAATTGGATCTGTTGTAGCTCTGATGCTTAATTTCCAGCTTAGGTGATTTTGAAATACAAGTACTATTTTTTTATTTTTATTTTTAATGTAATTTTTAGTGCTTCTGTTTTACGTTCAGGTAATGAGATGTGTTAAGTATGTCTTCACATGCCAAATGGACAATGTCTGTTTGCTCAAATTCAAATCTTGATCCTTTCCTATTTGTTGTTTGTTGACACTTGTTTGGCATTGAAAAATTTATGTTTCATGTATCTCTTGGCTTCTATGTTTTACACATTGTTTTTGGTTGATGAATGGAAGCTTGTTAATCAGTCCTCTTAATTGAAATTCCCTGGTCATAGTCTCATAGGTCATCTTCAAATTGTTATGTTGAGCATGATGTTACTATTGCCAGATTTAAGTTCCTATAGAAAACGTGTAGAAACCCAACCTCAGCCTATCCCCAGAAAAGCCAAGGCTGGGCCATGGATTTTGGAGTTCGGGGTTGCACTTGGGTTGAATTATTCATTTCCTAGGCCCTAAAAAACCTGAGCTGTATAGTTTATACCTTAGATGTGAAAGATATGACTTACTGATGTTAAGTTATATCGATTACAAGCAACCTAGAATGTAGGCATATGTGTGATCTTGGCGAATTGATCCCTTCCTCCTATAAAGCCACAGGCTCATGAAAGCCATCCAACCTGGCAGAACCCTGCAGTGTGGCTGCTGGCTAGAGCTTCAGGTTGGGCTTGGGCTGCACAAGTAAAGCCCAAGGTTTGGCTCCTGCACGGTGCCACCCTACACACAGATGTGATTTTATTTGTGTTGATCCCTGCTTAATCACCTGAAAGAAAATCATAAATATACCTGTTAATCAAACAAATTGAGAATTATCTGGGAATTCTAAATACAAAAACTATAGTACAATGCACAATATTGTCACCACTTGGCAAATGGAATACATGTATGGACATGGCGTATCTGTGTGATGGAGAACCTCACATCCAACTTAATGGTCAAATTTCAACCTCAAACAAGCATGCGAAGTGGTTAAAAGGTGAGTTTAAGGTTACAAGAATGCCATGCCACCAATTAATTCATTATCATGCTCTAAATAGTTAGAATGGCTTAATTGGTTTTAGTTTGGTTTCACTATAATTGAATCTAATGGCACTTATGCAATTTCTGTCACTTTGAACTTGCTTTGAGGACTTTTCCAACTTCTTTTGGGCTGAAACTTGACAATTGAATTGGGATGTGCACTGTCCTCTATAACATGGACCCACACATATGTTCTAAATGATAAAGTGGTGGCAGTCTAGATGCTGCCAGCCATACTTTTTGACGTCTCTTTCTACTTTGTTCATATTGGCATTTGAAATGAAGGTTCTAAATCTTGGGATTGGGTCGGCGAAGCCATCCGTGGGTCAGTGGTATCTGATCCAGTCTCCATCTCCAATAGAAGATTATTATCCTTGGTTGAAATAGTATTATTTTGGGTTGCCTGGTCAACAAACGGTCTTGTGCTTACCATTTCAAATGTTGATCCCTTATACAGCTCACCTTCTTGGTTCTTTTTATTGGTTTACTTCCTTCTGTTTTCTGTTTCTTAATGGTTTGTCATTACAATGTCTTCTTTTCCCCTCCCCCCTTCGTTTTATTATGTGAAGGCTGGCAACCTGGCATTCAAGAGGGAGCTGCTGATTGGGATGAAGATTTTGATAAGTTTGAAGATGAAGGTATTTAGAAATCAGGCAGAATTTTCACTGGAGAAATTCCATAGTTAAGCTATTGCATTGCAGTTTTCTAATTGTGTAGTCAAATTTTGTGTTCTCCATGGTGATGAGCATGGCTGATTTCCTTTGTCATTATACATCCTGCTTCCCTTTCTTGTATTCACCAAATGCAGTTTCTGTTTTGGTTAAAGATTTAACGTGACGTGTTCAATCTTTATGCTAAATCTGAGGCTTCATTTGCATTTTTAGGATTCACATTTGTCAAGGAGCTCACTCTTGATGTTCAGAATGTTGTGGCCCCTCCAAAACAAAAATCTACTTCGGTTTGGAAGGAAAAGTCTTCCTCGGATGAGGGTACGACCACTGCCTCATCTCCAAATGCTGACACTAAATCGGAGATGCCTGCGAGTACAGTTGATCGGAACACTGAGAATGAATCAGCCTATGCACAGAGTGAAGATGGCTCAGCAAGAAGTGCGCCTGCCAGTCCTACCGGAAGAAGTACAGTGGAGAGCCCATCTCATGATTTTGAAGATCACCATTTTGCAAAGAACATTGGTGGAGATGAATCACCCCATGCTAAAGAAACACAGAGGTATGATTCTGTTGCATTTGTATTTGTGTTCCGTATTTTGTTAATGAATAAACCTGCAATTGGAATATAGACCATGCCCATCTTGTAAAACCAAGTATACTTTATCCTTGGTTTTCAGCCTTCCTTGGCCCTTACTACATTTGGATATATTTGAATGTATGTAACTACTTTTGCAGTGATCACGGTGGTGCTGAGTCCGTACTTTCTGGGAATAAAAGTTTTGATGAACCAGCCTGGTTTGACACCAATGATGATGCTGATTCAGTGTGGGGCTTTAGCACATCTCATACAAAAGTAAGTGCATTGCGCATTCATCTTAACAGTGATTATGAGTCATCAGTCAAATTGTCTGGATGTATCTCTTATGATTACACAGGGGGTCATGATTCACCAATCAAATTGTTCTTTCCCTTTCAGACATGATTTATTTCCTCTTATTTACCCATTTACTGTCCACTTGAACATTGGCACACACACAAAAACTTATCACTAGGGTCCCATGCGGTTCTCTTTTTGTGCCATCCTTTCTTGGGCCTACATCTCATAAATTAACACAGTCAATAACTCATTGTTCAGGATGAGAAAAACTGAACCCATTCTCTTGTAGTCATTGGTCAGGGTGATATTTGGTTTATTATTCGACAATGGAAGATTAAACCTCCATGGGTTCAATGGGCCCCAGTAGGTGCAATTTGGCACTGAAATACGTTAAACAATTTCATCCACCTCAGCTAATTATAGCAGAAGCAGTTCTACACTTCTACTTGTACATTGGATGTGGAGAACATAATTAGTAATGGTAAAAGCAATTGAATGACTGTTGTAACTATTCTCTTGCCAAATAAGTAAATAAATTTATAAGGCTGGCTCAAGTTTGTTAGTGCATAATATTTCTTACTACTGAACTATAGATGTTACATGTAAATCTCACTTTGTAGTTGGTATCAACCTGTATCTTGTAACTGCTAATAGCCGTCATTTGCAGGACCTGGATAATGAAAGCCACAGGGAAGACTCATTCTTTTCTGGTGGCTTTGGTTTGAACCCGATAAGAACGGAATCCCCACAGGCAGATAGCTTGTTCCAGAGGAACAGCACATTCTTTGCAGACTCTGTTCCTTCCTCCCCTCTTTTCAATTCTGGCTTCTCCCCGAGGTATAATGAGGGATCAGAGGGGAACTCCTTCAACAACATTTCGAGGTTTGATTCCTTCAGCAGCAGCATCAATGACGGTGGATTTTTCCCACCACGCGAGACTCTTACGAGGTTCGACTCCATGCGCAGTACTGCAGATTTTGACCGCAGTCAAGGTTTCCCATCTTTTGATGATGCTGATCCTTTTGGCTCTGGACCATTTAAAAGTTCATCAGAAAATCAAACCCCTAGGAGAGGTTCAGATCATTGGAGCGCCTTCTAGCCCGGTAATTGAGTGTTAGATCCATATGTGCTTTCTAGCCCAGTAATTCAGTGTTAGATCCATTTGTGCTCTCCCATCTCAGTTTGAGCCTGTTTGTGAGGTCTTGTTCTTGAGGGTAAGGTGACCTTTGTGTATGCATTTACCCCTGCTCTTTTTTTGTGTGCTATATAATCTACGATGATGGTTGGATGTAATGTCTTTTGGGTTTCACCCTTTCTTTTGTATTTCTGCAAATCCAATTCTTTTTTTTTTTTTTTTTTTTGGGAGTGGGTGGTTGTCAGGAAAGTTCTCTCTTTTTCTTTTGTAACCTCTTTAAATAATCATTATCTTATATTCTTAATCCTTATTATTTGTGCATGCGAGTTGAGTTTAGAGTGAATAGAACTTCCATTGTTGGGGTTCAGCTTTCTTTTTGTATTGGCTGGTTTGCGGGGATTGTCAGAAAACTATGTATGATACAAGCATTGTTTGGAATTGCAGGTTGAGAAGGATCTTATGCTTTACCTGACTGCTTTCCATTTTATTTTTATTGTATTTTAAGTGGCACTTGAATTAGAAGGATAAACTTCAAGGAAGCTAGGGGTAATTTAGGTGACTTAACGAAATCATACCCTTAATGTTACGATTATTATTATTATCTTTGCATTTTCGTATTCCTTGCAGCACAAAAAATGAGCAACCAGGGAAGCATAGGAGCCTGAGCCTGAAACTTAGAAGTGGAAAGTGATGGTTAGTTTCTTCTATGCTACCACATATGAGATGATGGAGTTTGCCTGTTCCACTAATTTTAAAAATTGCCATGTTCCGATGTGACTGCATGTTCTATCATTCTTCTGATATTAGATAGCAATCATGTGATTGTGAGGGGCGTTTTAGAAAACGAATGGTTCCATCTGATTGTAAGAAAAATCAAAGTGGAAGGAAGTGAAAATTTAAATCTGAGAAAGATTATTAGTTAACATGATTGTATAAATCATTTATATTTCATGTTTATTTAATAATGATATTTTTTATATGTAATTTTTATTTTACTTATCAAATGCAAGGGAAATCATAGAGTTAAGTGAAAGTTAATAGACAGATATGTAGTGATTTGGAGTCATAATTATTGTTTATTTTCTTTGCAACCAAACAGTGTTGAAACCTATTGTATCCTAGCTTCTGTATCTTTTATGAAAGGTCTTAGAGCTGGTGTTATTTGTGTAATATTTGGCGCAAAAATCGTTTTGTTTTGTCATTCTACTTTGTTTTGACAGATTTTCTCACGCGTCTCTCCTTGCGTTGATGGATTCGCTTACCTTTATGGTGCTCTTGTTTTATTTAGCCTCCTTTTGTTTTCGTGTAAAATGATAGAAAAATTATTATTTTCCATTTATTATTGAAAATGTCATAGCCTATTTTCGGACGTGGATATGATATACGAGTCGTCCCATATGGAGGCCCGAATCTACTTAGGATTCACTAACTGTTGTGATTTACTAATCATACCACAGTCTAAATATGCAAAATATCCAACACAATCAAATAACAATCAAAGTAGTAATAGCGGAAACGAATTTCATAAGTAACCGATGCCATCTAAATGATACAATAATATAATGAAAGTTGTCATGATTTACATCAAATGTTCCCAAAATTTCATGTCATATCACCACATATACAGTTATCTCAAAAAGGAAAGAGTAAATATGTGATCAAAATTCTACATAGATAGATTTAACAGTATTTATCTACAAAACTATAAGTTAGAGAGGGAGATGGTGTTGCATCAGTTGTAGACACAGTCGTTGCAGACGCAACCCTATCCATGGTCATTCGAGAGTCCTCGTCAGTAGAGGCACCGCCCATCAGAGAAGACTCCATGAAATAAGCGACAAAGAAGTCACCTATATCATAATCTGAAAAAATGTATCGATACGGGGGATGAGTTCCCATCCCAGTTTAGTGAGAAAATTGAGTATCATCATGCTCACACAATGAATGATAATTTAGTTCAATTATTTAAATCATTGGTTTTGGATTATAAAGGTGCCATATTGAGAATTAACCACAGCTTTTGACAGAAAGCTTTCGGCGAAAATCCAACTCTCATGCACCGGGCAAAGGTCGAAACAAAATACATGATCCCAAATCACTAGATTACTTCTATAAGTGAACCCTCCCCATAGATCCTAGAACCAGGGCTCGTCACTTCCCAAGTATAGACTCCGTCATGGCATCAAGAGACCCCTAGATCGATATGATTTTCCCATCGCACAGTACATTCGACATATCTAGGGATACGAGCCAATGCCAACATAACCCCCTATTGGCAATGGTTCAAAACTACAGGTAATGCAATCACCTATGCCTAACATGTGCACAATATAAAGTAAAGGGGGCTACACCCCAGTAGAGAACCCGGTCCTTAGACCCTTTCGGCCCACTGTGTCCCCACTAAGATGCTAGCTATGCAGAGCAGTGTCCATGTGGCATGCATCGTAGATCCCTTTGATACCCGTACACTACACAGACTAAACCATCCACATCTACCACATAAAACATACATAGTTGTTATTATGCAAATGCATGAATATATATCAAAATATTGGATGACATATTGTATTTCAAACACAAGCAACCTATGATAATATTCTAGTTACTACGGACTCGTCCCCTCACTTATAGACACCAAGAGTGCTGCAGAACCTTGAAGTTATCAATAAACTTTTCCAAATACTCATGTCAGTTTACTATTCATATGCATAAGATTTGTTATGTTATTTGGATAACTTTTAAACCAACTTGGACATATTCTAAATGTCCTAATGCGGGTCCCAAGATGAGTCGAGAACCCTACGGTTGGTCCCTGAAGGAATAGACTAGTTAATAGGTTGATAGGGGCTAAGGCGATGGGTGAGAGCCTCTGGTGGTAGGTGCCACCGGTTCAACCCGCCGACTAGGTCAAGGTTCACATAGAGCCTTCTGTGAGTGAGCCGACCCACCATACGACTGGTCATGCCGCCGGCACTGTTATGCCACTGACAGTAAGGATGAAGGCCTTATCCAGCCCCATGGCCAGGTGACTCCATAGCCATGCGAACCCATGAGCTGAGCCGGGGGCGCTATCCGGTTGTAGGTGTGACCAGCTGAGTTCAGCCCAAAATAGTGTTAAGTGTATGGTCTGGTGGTGGATGAGAGCCTACTAGCTTCATCCGTCAACCAGACCCCCAAGGTCATATATCGGAGCAGGGGGTAAGGATATTGCCCCATTTTCAGGCTCGGGTCTGCCGGCTGAGTTCGAGAACCTAGATTTAGTGAGGAAGATGAAGTGAAACACACGCCAATTTGTTTCTCCAACATTTTCCATACACAATACATGGTGGGAAAAGTGTTTCGCACCCTTGGTAGTAGTTTTAATGACATTAACATGTCCCTAGCCACAATTCTAGGGTTTAGTGGTCTCCATTAATGGTGGCCAACTACCATCAATGTGACATTCATATACACAATAAGGAGAAGATGAATGGACTAACCTTTGGAGTGTGAGGGAAATCTAATGATCTTGAGCTTGAGTTTCTTTAAGCTTTCTCCAAAGCTCTAGCAACAACCCTCTCTTAATCCACCAAATGGCTAAAACCTCAAATGAGGGTTTTAGCCCACTTTTTATAAGGCTCTTGGGAGAGAGAAGAGGCCATCTGCGACTAAGCCGGCGGCAAGAAGCCGGTTGGCTCATCGCCATTGTGTGCCGCCGACATAGTTGAAACACAGCTCAGATTTTAATTTCTCAAGCCCCATGCACTGAGATGCATGATGGGCCCACCTAGGGTCTACTAAAATCATTAAGGCCCAGATCAAAGTTCTCACCTATCATCCGATTACATCCATCGGGTCTGCATCGGGTATGTCAGCTGCCAGTGTGGGAAGACTTGTCATAGGTAATCCGGGTCAGTAAGGGATTTTGGGTGTATGTCTTACAGAAAATGTAGAAAAGTTTTAATGTATTGTATCATTTGCACAAAACATTTACAACAAAACAAATTGGGCCTTATGAAGTTGGCTTAAAAAAGAGGGGAGGAGTTTGAAAACAGCAAGGAAGGATGTGAAGTCTGAATTGCATGGGAAGAAAGTCAGTAGACTTTAATGATACTAGGAATAATTAAAAGTTCAAATCATCACCTGACAAGAGTTCTCAGTCGGAGAATTGGCTAACAATATAGAGATCACCCAAAGATCAAAAAAATGAAAAAAATCAGCTAAAACCATGAAACCTGAACTGATAAATCTGATAAATATATCATGGTTCTAAAAGCATTAATTTTTTAAGGCAAAAAAAAAATAAAAAAAAATCCCATGTTATTTCTCCACTAAATAAGTTGTGAATGGAGATCATAGAAGACTATCAAAATAATAATAATAATAATAATAATAATAATAATAATAATAAACAGAGATCATTATAAAACTAAGCGCTAAAGTCAAATACAATGGAAGCCATAAAAGTTATGATTGGGATTGCAAGTGTGGCCTTAGTGGCCCAAACTCTCACTAACCTGCTCTAAGTGTGTAGTCTAAAATAACCTTTTTTTTTTTTCTCAAAATACTAATAGATACCTTTGTATGGTTGGGACCATTAGGAAAAGAACAAAATAATTTAAGACTACTTTTAAGACTAGATACTTTGTTTAGTTGGGACCATTGGGAAAAGAACAAAATAATTTAGGATTATTTTTAAGACTGACATTTTTATTTTAAAACTTTAGTCTTTTAAACATTTTTAGTTTTTATTTTCTTCTTTGGATGTGACCTTTTGTCCTACTCTTAAGAAAAACTTGGCTCTATAGCTTTTATGCTACTTGCTACTTGACTGTTTTTGCTGCTTGGCCCCGATGCCAGGATGTGGTGCTCAACGCTTTGTTTGATCTTACTTGATTGGCAGAATTTAAGATTGGCATTTGCATCATTAAACGGTCTCCTTATGGGTTATGGGTTCAATTTGTTAAATGGATTTCAATGAAGACTTTTCTAATACTGCTACCAAAATCTTGGATTCACATTGTCTCTTCCTAGTACCATTGGGAGGACGGTGGCAACCTTCCTCGGATGGTTACCACGTGGCTCTCGGTGAATCCGACACCCACGTCCGAGCCGACAACCCCCTGTCGGCTTGGCTTGTCGACTGAGTGTCAGCTCGGACGTGAGTCTCGGATTCACCGAGAGCCACATGACAACCATCTGAGGAAGGTTGCCACCATCCTCCCAGAACCACTGGGAGGAGACGATGTAAATCCCAAAATCTTTTGTTAAATTAGTTTTTAATCGAGTTAAATGACGAACACAATAAGTTTTGGAATTTCCACCTCTTACTTTTTTCACTTTACTATGAAATTCTTCAATTAAAACCTCAAGTTGAAGTATTTATTCTAAATAATTTCTTTTCTTAGTATTCTTATAATCTTCTTTTTTCCATAGGTTTCTTTGTTGATACTTCATTTTTGGAATCAAAAGTTTATGGGCATAGAATTACACTGGGAATTCTTGTATAAAGGATTCCAGTGTCTACTCGGAATTTAGCAGGTCTATGGTAGTTTCCTCAACTACTGGAGAGTTGAGATTTATCAAATTATCTTCATAATCTGAATCAAATTCTATATTGTTCATGAAGCTTAAAAATAAATAGCAAGGTTGAGCTCTATACCTGAGACCACCGACTCAAGAATTCAGATATTTTCGACGTCCACCATGAAACGGCTCCTGGTGCCTACGTCTTGAACGACTACCTGTCTAAAAGGACTACTGGCTTCAGAAATTGAGGACCTGTCGTTTGTTGTGACTCAAGACATGTTTCCAATTGTGGAGGGTTTGTACTCATATTAGCTGAAAGGAAAACTGAGTGGCACATAAAAGCTTGGTGGAGGGGTAGTTTTGTTTTACTTCTAAACATTTGCAAGTTTGGTACCATATTCCATGGTGGGTTCTCAAACAACAGAAAAAAGAAAAAAGAAAAAAAAGCACACATGGAATTGGGTATAAGACTAGTCTCCATGATTCCCATTCAATCATCCCATATTGACTTGGAATTGGTTGGACTCACCTTGATTCTATCTAACTCAGTCAGACTGAACATGCATAAAATCAAGTTTAATTGAAATCAACTCGGATTTACTCCTAATTGAATTAGTCGATACAACCAATAAGCCCCCAACAACTTGTACAGTGCTTTGAAGAGTGTAAATTGGTTCGGTTCAAGATATAGTAAATATAAACAAAAAAACTGAACTAAATCTTATTCTATTTCAGTTATTCGGTTCAAATTCAGTTTCTAGCCCTTCCTTCAAGGATGGGTATCTAGACCTTCAACCTGACTAGTCCCCTTGGTCTATACTGATCCTATAACCGCATGGATCAGCTAATTCCAACGTTGAATGCGAATCATTCCACTTACACTCAAAGTAAAAAAGAAAAAGCACTTACACCCCGTGTAAGTAGCTCCAAAATAATAAGAAGAATCAAATTCAGAGCCTTCTGCATATTGAGGAACAGGCCCCGGGTTTGAATGGTAATACTCATTGGACTGTGAACCCTGTGCAATATATAATGCATGGGTGTGACACCCTAGTGAAGGCTCCAAAGGGTCTGGCCGGGATGGTTATTAGGTGAGGGAGAGTATCCGGTGTACTCAACCAACTGTTAACCTTCGATGTTGAGGGGTTAGAGTTACCTGATAGACTTGATCATCATGAATTCTGACTACTAGGTGTTTTACATAGCAAAACCCTCTTCGAGTCCCTTATTTCTAAGACAAGATATGACTTTTTGCCTAGTCAGAAGAAGGGATGCAACTCAAGAATTACACATTATATGAACATGGACGAGATATTGAATTATAAATAAATTAAAAGTGACTTACTCAAATACTGCATGTATGTAATCCATGTGTCCACCAAAACTGTAAACACTAAAATCACTATTTTACTGATGTAACACATGTGGTAAAACAAACGTTAGAGTTGAGTCGTAGTTAATACTACTCTCTTTAAAATTGTAGTTGCCCCTTTGGTACAAATTGAGTTCTTTGTGAATTGATTTTCAAGATAAAACAACTCAAAAACTAGAAAATATTTCACCTATTCTCTTGGTTTACACAGAGATTCAGAAAATTATACTTAATAGGCAAAATCAATACAACACTTGTGGGATTAATATTGTTGTTGCCATTGTTGTAAAAATCTTTTGTGAGCTAAACCTTCTCTCTATATATGGACAAGAAGAGACATCCGTCAATGATTGTTTCTAAAGAGTATGTCAAAACATCATATCTCTACAATAGATATGTCTATTGATCATTTAAACATGTCATCAATAGTGGTCATTTGTTTATCACACAAAAAAAAAATAAAAAATAAATAAATAAATAAATAAATGAACAAAAAAATAAATAAAATAATAATCATTTAGGTGGTTCAATTAGGAAGAGACAACCTTTTAACAGCAATTATGAAAGTGTTTATTAGGAAGGGACAAACCTCTTCAACTTCATTTTCAACCTCACTTATAAAAGTATCTATTAGGGAGAGACAAATCTCTTCAATACCATTTATAAAACAAGGGCGTCCCAGTGCACGAGGCACCCGTTGCTGCTGGGCCTTGGGAGTGCAGAATGCATGTATGCAACCTTACTTCCACAATGTGGAGAGACTATTTCCATGATTCAAATCTGTAACCATCAGGTTGCAATATGACAACCTTATTGTCACATTTAGACTTACCTTCTATTTATATTTTAAATCTAATAAATTCAAAATATTAAAATTATAATATTTTTATTAATAAAAAATATTATATTTATATTATTGATAATCGTGGATGATCACACATGGCAATCCCATCCATTGAATGATTGACATGTGGCGTAAAATATTAATTAAAAAAAAACAAGATATATATTAGATCCATGGTTTAAGTTGATGGAATTCACAACAAAGGATTGGGATCCTCTATAATGAGGCCACCCCTGTAATGAAGTGTAGTGAGAACTCCACCCACTCAAAGCGGATTTGCTGGTATCCCGATGCACTTTGAGTGGATCGGGTATATGCCGATCCACTTTGAGTGGATGGGATCCTCACTACACAGGTGCCTCATTACAGAGAATATTTTTCCCGCAGCAGATGGGGGTGTAAATTTTTGGTCTACATCGTGTCCCCTTGAATTAGACCGACTGGTTAAAACCCAGATCGACCCACAATGTTTACTAAACATGTCCAACTTAGGCCCGGACCGATTATTTATCAGTCATTCGCAGTGTAAGGGTGCAGTCTATCGATCGCCCGACCGCACTGATCAATTATGGACCGAAATTAAGACCGATCGATTAAATGACAATTAAACTAATTCCCTAAAAGCTTAAACCCCTAAATGGTTAAACGTCTCTCATTTTAGGCTATATTCTTTTAATTAAGAAGTTAAAATAAAAGTTAAAATAGGATATTAAATCATGAATGTAAAATAAATAATGATCAATTACAACAGAACAAGGACCAATGGTTGTACTTTTTTCTATTGTTACACAGTTGGCAAGATTGAGATGATTAGCGTACGATCGAATAGCATAATGGATTATGGACCAGCTGGTTTGCATCATTACAACCTGTTAATAAACCGATTAAACCGATTAATTTAGGACTGATTAGGGACCAAAACATGTCTATGTTTCACAAATGATGATCGATTAGTTAAACATACTAATCACAGTGCAAAGTATTAAATGAATGGTGATCAATTACGCCTGACTAAGACCGATATGAGATTCGATACTAAACCATGGTTCAGACCCAAAAAAAAAAAAAAAAAAAAAAAAAAAAAAAAAAAAAACTAAGCCATGGTTGAGTTGATTGGGATAATGATGAGGCTAGACGCATAATACGCTGTAAACCGTTATTTTCGGGATTTGAAAAACAGTTACATTTAGGTCAACAATTCATGTGATTAATGATGATGAAAACAGAATATCCACCCTGTTAAATCCACACCATTATAGCATATATATATAGTTCCAAGGACATAAAGACATTGGATAGGAATCTTTTTTCAGTCCCTGATTGAAAGCCTTGTTGTACCCTACATCCCATTTTCACATGGGAATTAAATATACAAGGATTCCTGTATCGGATTATATATACAGGGAGATCAACATAGAATTGAACGGTCCAGATCTAAACTGAAGAAACTGGAAAAATTCTTCTATTATAAAACCCTAACAACTCCCAACCGAATATCATGAACACGGCAATCCAGTTAATAATCTTAAAAATGCTAAAAATGCTAAAAAATGCAGAAAGCTTTATACAACGAACTCGATCCAAATTTCCATATTATACTATCCCCTGTACCTATTAATCTGGAACAAATCACCAAAGAGTGGAGAAATTTTCACTGAAGCACCTTCCTTGTCCTCCTCCTCTTCTGCAACTCTGCCGCATTCCTGGAGAGGATAATCAAGCACCCAGATTCACCTCTCTCTCTCTGCGTGTTTGTGTTTTTCTGGGTGTGCAGCATTTTTCGGATAATCGAGCTATAGATCCATATATCTACTGAAATCTGGCATTGGGCTTCTGTGATTTAAGGATCAATAAATTCAATCAATGGGGTTGGAGAAAGGGAGTTCATCTTCAAATGCCCTTCAACCTATGCCCAAAGAAGATACACCCCTTCTCGGCAAGGATTCTCAGCTGTCTTCCCAACCCAAGACCTTTGCCAATGTCTTCATTGCCATTGTCGGTGCTGGAGTTCTTGGCCTCCCTTACACCTTCAAGAAGACTGGTTGGGTTTTGGGCGTTCTCATGATCTTATCCGTTGCCATCATCACATATCGTTGCATGATGCTTCTGGTCTACACACGCCGAAAGCTTGAATCACTTCAGGGAGTCTCCAGGATAAACTCTTTCGGTGATCTTGGATTCTCCGTCTGCGGCTCCATTGGTAGAATCGCGGTCGACACCATGATCGTCCTCTCCCAAGCTGGATTCTGCATCAGCTACATCATCTTTATTGCCAATACCTTGGCTTATATATTCAATTCCTCTGCTCCAACAATCTTGGGGTTTAAAGCCAAGAATTTCTACATTTGGAGCTGTGTCCCCTTCCAATTGGGTTTGAATTCGATTCCTACTTTGACCCATCTCGCCCCTCTGAGCATTTTCGCCGACGTAGTGGATATTGGAGCCATGGGCATTGTGATGGTCGAAGATGTTCTGATCTTCTTGAAACAGCAGCAAGCCCTTATAGCTTTTGGGGGTTTTAATGTTTTCTTCTATGGAGTGGGCGTTGCCGTCTACGCCTTCGAAGGGATGGGGATGGTTTTGCCATTGGAAGCAGAGGCAAAAGACAAGGAGAAGTTCGGAAGAACCCTGGGCTTGTCCATGATCATCATCTCTCTCATCTACGCAGCATTTGGCGCTCTGGGTTACTTTGCTTTTGGAGATGAGACCAGGGATATAATCACCACAAATCTTGGGAATGGCTTGTTGAGCAACTTGGTTCAATTGGGTTTGTGTGTGAATCTGTTCTTTACTTTTCCATTGATGATGAATCCTGTCTACGAAGTGTTTGAAAGGCACTTCTTTGAAGGTCGGTATAGTGTGTGGCAGAGATGGGTGGTGGTGCTGATGGTGAGCTTGGTTGCTCTATGGGTGCCCAATTTTGCAGACTTCCTGTCATTGGTGGGGAGCAGTGTGTGTGTGATTTTAGGGTTTGTGTTGCCTTCTTTGTTTCATCTGATGGTATTCAAGGATGATGTGGGTAATAATGGGGGATTAGTTTTGGATGCCGTGATACTGGTGATAGGTTTGATAATTGCCGTGTCTGGAACTTGGTCTTCTCTAGTGGAAATTTTCTCTTTGAGAGGCTGAGGAAGAGGAGAGGGGGGTTTTAATCCCCACTTCTTTTTTTTGAGTCTTTTCTAGTCCCCCTTTTTAAGTTCTTAATAGAGCTGAAGAGAATAGATGGTAGATTGAAGGCTTCTGATTTCATTTGTAGTTTTGTAGTACTATTCACTGTGATTATCAGACCTTTTTTTTTCACTCTGGCAGATTGGATCATGGATCCAGATTAGGTAGTTTTTATGAGACCTTCTGATATGGAATGGATTGAGAGTGAATAATTAAATAAAAATTTTGAGTGGCCATTTATATTCATGCTGTTGAAACACTTGGTTGGGTTACAATCTGAGAAAAGGAAAACCTTTGAAAGCAACTTCTGCAGGTGCTTTCAAGTTTCAACTTGGTTCATTTGGTTTTGTGTCCATGATGACTCCATACTGTTTTGTTCTGTTTCTGTTTTGTTCTTTTTTCAGGTGCTCTGGTTTTGTTTTAGCTCTTAAACCAGTCGAATGATAAGTGTTTCCCAAAAGGGATAGTAAGCTAGGTGCTTTGTGATTGACAATTTCTTTCCACACACAGTTTTGGTTGTCTTATATTTTGATTACTTTCTATGTGAAGATATGCTGCTTATGCTGCATATGAACTCCGAGTAAACACCAATTATAATATTTCAGAATAAAAACATTCAGAAGACTGAATCTCACAAGTACTTAAAGAACTTCAACTGTTCATTTGGATATTACACATTAGTCACTGTAACATATAGCCTTGTGCATCTAGCATAGTCTACTGATTGAGGCCTTGGTTTAGAATGAACATGACGGATGCTTTCTAGAGTTTGAGCAGTTAGGTATGAATTCTAGTGAACATCAGTATGTTGGCACATGCACACACTCTTAAGTTGGTTTTGATGATAACAAACATATGGAGAAGGAAAAGATGCCCAAGTCTTAAGCTTGAAGATTGAAGTTTGAAGTTCAAGAGAAGTGAAGTAATCCAAGATAGACTCCCTTGAAGACATCGAATCATGAAGTAAAAGATGTCCAAGAAAGAATGAAGATGAAGACAAATATTGAAGATTTTGTACTTAGTTATTAGGCTAGTACACATGCACATCATAATTGTAATCATTGCATCATTAAGTCATAGCCTAGATTGACCTTAGGAACTACCAAATGAACAAGCACAATGACCGAGTCATGTGGAAGAAGTTGGTGAATAAGTCCCATGACATGAGCTGAAAAAGCCCCAAGGAATGGGCTATGGATCTAATAAAATAGAAATCCGATTGATGTACCAGTTGACTGGCAACAAGATAAATATACAAGAAAAACCTCCCGAGAGCTGTTAAACCTTATCAGCAGATCAATCGATTGACTGGAGATAGACCGGATGACCCAAAGCCCTATAACAGTCAAATAACAGCTATATTTACCATAACCATATTTCAACTGGTTGATCAACAACAACATCCGGTCGATCGACAACAACAAAATAGATTATAAAAAATAGATCCATTTTAACTTTTCTAAAACCAATTTTTGTGTTTATAAATACAACAATTCTCAATGGTTTTAAGAGATTTTGGCAAGACTTTGAAACATCACAAATAGTCATTATACTTGGGTAATCAAGTCAAAATCTAGTGAGATCAAGCATCAACTCCAAGTACAACTTGTGATCCCCAAGCTTCATCTTCTCTCAACCTTAACATCCAAAGAAAAAGCATCATTATGCATCATCATCTTCATCACATTACACAATCACAAGGAGTAGGGTCACACTCCTTGTTAAGTAATATCTAACCTTTCTTATTTTATTGTAAGGATCATCTTATTCTCAAAAGAGTTAGAAGTAGCTAGGCCATACTTAGCTATTGCAAGGATCATCTTGTCCTTATAATAGTTGTATTGTAAGAACCGCACTCCACTAATCGGTCTAACCGTGTCGTGCTAGGTCTTCCCATCATTGCTGGATCGAGTGGACCAACCGTGTAAAGATAGACCATGAGACCAGGTAAACTAATCGACTCAAAAACACTAAAAACTAAGTGTATGGTTGACTACTTGGGTAGGTATAATCGACCATACGATGAGAAATAAAAATCAATGATAAATTAAACGTATGGTCGATGTTTTCGAGCGTATGGTCGACGGATTTTGTGATCGTACTTCCGACCGTACCACCCCAAAACGGATTTCGAGTTTGGAAACTTTCTAAATAAGAGGGGGGATCTCTTTCCTATTGTTGGAGAACTCTATATGGAGAGTTTCTCTCTATATAAAGGACGTCCCTCAACCCTTTTTCACTCTTTTGGAACATTATCAAACCTTAGAGGAAGAGAAGGAAGAGAAGGAGAAGGAGAGAAGACTAAGAAAAAGGCTGAGAGAAGGAGTTCTACAGACTCTCTACAACAAATAAGGTATGAATCTTGTCTTTGTAGTCTTAGAACATCAAGAGTAAGAGTTCTAATGTAAAATTGTAATACCAAACCCAATGTAAGGATTCAATTATGGGATTTTCTGAGCAGATCTAAAAAGGGGATCCTAGAGAATGGGTTAGAGTAATTAATGTGGTAAAACTAAGAATTTTGGCCTTAGAATGATCATTAGGGAGGATCCCATTGATGAGCCAAGAGGATGAATATGTACTGGAAGTAAGAGACCACATTAAACTCGTATGATCGCAGCTACGGTCAACCATAGGATGACCAGAGTATCGACCATAGCTATTCGGGAGGAATTCAGAAAACGTATGGTCGCAGGTGTGGTCTCATATAGTGCGACGGTAGGGTATCGACCGTACGAGGTAAGGTCGACATCAGCATGAGACCATAGGACTAATCAGACACCTATTAGTGATCTGTTTCAATTTCTGACTACTGTAACATATTACACATGAATCTTAACTTAAATTCATATAATTTTTAGGTTACTAAATTGATTCAAAAAGAGTTACAAGGCTTGGAAGGAGATTGAGTATTGTTAAAAGGTGAGGGAACATGACCTAAACTAATTGGATAATAACAAACTATGTTTATTTTATTTCGTCCAATGCCATGAATGGTTCTTTGCTTGTGTGCTTATAATGTGCATTTCACATGTCATCCAATATTATTGCTATTCCTGTTCATGCATATTTACTTTAATGTTACTACCATGTGGATTGATGATGATAGAAATAGGCATGTGTTTGTGAGTGTGGTTGGTGTGTTGTGCAGGGAAGGGTGTTTGATCCTTAAACCATGCTTCACATTGACATCGTCGTATCGCCATTACCTTAGCAGAACTATTACGTCGTAGGGCATCAGGGGAGGTGGTCTTGGACTGTGTAGTCTTTGACTCTACCGGGGGGCTTAGCTCTATCTCTATAGACGTATTGAGGGATATTGGGGTGAGGCCATGGATACAATGGATGGCATTAGGATTGGTTTGTTGCGAGCCCAGTTTGCAAGCCCTCGCCAATAGGGGCTTATGTGTTGATATGGGTAGGGTATCAGGGGAAGTGTTGGCAGTGTGTGATCCAGGCACTTTAGCTCTATCTTTATTCCATGGTGGATGCATGTGGGACAGTAATGGTGTTTGATCCATTAGACGGATTCACACACTCATGTATAGAGATGTGGTGATCGCCAATCTTTTCTATAGCACATTGTAAAACTTAAAAACCAGACCAAAGATATTGAATTGAATGCATGCATATGTTTGCGTATTGTTTTGTTTGCTCACTAAGCCGTGATGTGTATGCATCCTTTCGACGTCAAATATTTTTAGTTGATGATAGAGAATTGATGAACACATTTTATGTGTGAATTTAGGGCATAAAATATACATCTCTTATTCTATTTATGATGCTTCTAGGGTATTTAATGTTGATTTTATGTTTGTTGGGTGTAGGTGAAAGAATGAAGAAATTTGAGCTTGAAAAGATCATTTTATGAATTTTTGGTGATCCTGTCCAGTTAACTCACCCAGTCAACTCAGCAGCTGGGCATAAGACGAATTTTATGAGGAGAACCATGAATTTTGTGTATAAGATCAGCCTTGAACCAAGTCAAAGAGTAGCCCAATCTCATGTGAAAGATTCTATTCTCTTGAGAAAATATTCTTTAGTTATTTGGAATCAAATTTAGAAGAATGACATGTCATGGAAGAAAGGAAAACTCCAATCGATTATGGAAGTTTTCAAGAAGAGATTATGATGCTAAAGATATGATGAGTTGGTGCAAGATTTTTTCTATTCAAGAATCGTCCATATACAATGAACCTACAAGATTGGAATTTGGTTACCAAAATTATCTCCACAAAATCTCTTGTAATTCAATTGTAAAGATTGTGATCTTTACTCACTTGTATATATATGTGATGCTCAGCAATAGAAAATCATCAAAGAATTCTATTATGAGTTTTTTTTTTAGTTTTGAGAATTTATGAGAGAGTTTGAGATTCTTAGTTTTTTCTTTTCAAGTTGTGTTCTTCTTGCTTAAGTTTATTTTTATTTATTTATTTTTTAAGTTTTAATTTCAGATCTAGAACTCTGTAGTAGGGTAGATAAATATAGGTTGTACCCCATTACTAATTTAATTTAGGGGAGAAGGCTCCCTTTGTAATTGTTTACACATCGCCTTGGAGTGACAACAAGACGACGAGCAACGACAAAGAAATCTTCTATCGAGATAAGTTTTTCTTATATTCTTTTACTTTTAATTTCATTCCTTTCTTGCAATAGATCTGTGTTACTTTATGGTTAGTGGTTTCATAAATTTTCGTACCGTTATGATTGGTTATTATTGTTTTTATTGCTTGATTAATTTTTATTTGAAGTGATTAAGGTGTTAATTCAATCGAATCCCTTTGGTACGCTTTGCCTTATTTGAGTAAGGATAATAGCAATTCCTCCCTGAGATCGACCCGTTACTGCACGTTATTGTGCACTTGCGGTTACATACATATTTAATTTACATCAAGTTTTTGGTGCCGTTGCCGGGGAGGCAAGCCATTATTTTTCCTATTTTAAATAGTTAAAAGTGATTTAAAAAAAATGCAAAAAAAAAAATTTTCATTGAATTCTAAGTGATTTAAAAAAAAAAAAAAAGGGAAAAAAAAAATGCAAAAAGTTTACATTGGTTTTTATGCCTTTCTTTGCACCTCTGATCCGTTATGTTGGAACAATACAATCGACGGTCCAATCCTGACCATGATATGGTGTTAAGGGATGCTGGCTATCAAATTATCAAGAGGAATAACGACCAATAGCTTTGGCGGTAACGGTGTTGTTTCTCAAGGTAATTGCGGATATGACCGGTCTCTAAGCCATTGATCGTCAGGAGGTTTGCATTGACCCCGATTCAAAAAAATCCAGCTTTTCGCATCGAATTTAGAGGAAGAAAGAAAGAAAAAAAAATTTATCATTTGAAACGGTTTTGTGCATGAGTGTATGGACTCGTGATTCTAGCAATCGTCTAGTAAGAGTCCCATCATTTACAATGGCTGAACCAAAGATGACACTTAAAGATAGATTTTACCCTGCTAGGGCAGCACAACCTTCATGTATTCAATTGCCGACTGCCACAGGCAACAACTATGAATTGAAAACTCAATTCATTACCATGCTTCCTCATTTTCATGGGTTATCTTCAGAGGATGCATACTTGTTCCTCCGTGAGTATGAGGAGGTGTGTGCCCTCATTAAAATGCAACAGTTCAGTGATGAAGCTGTCAAATTGAGGTGCATCACTTTTTCACTCAAGGATGGAGCTACAAAATAGCTTTATGGTCTTCCTACAAATTCCATTACATCCTGGGAAAAATTTACTGTGTTATTCCTTAAAAAGTTTTTTCCTCTTCACAAGACAAATAAACTTCGAGGGAATATAATGCGGTTCAAACAAGAGTCAAATGAGTCTTTTTCAAGACTCGTGGAAAGGTTCCAATGTCTACTCCAAGAATGCCCTCACCATGGTATTGAAATATGACAGCTTTGTCAAATTATTTACGAGGGGATAGACTTTCCTACCAAGCAAATGCTTGAGTCTATATGTCCTCAAGGATTCATTTTCTATGAGGATGCTTGTAAGCACCCCATTTTTGCCATCCCTAGCCAAACAGAACTTTATTGGTATATAGACAGTAAAAGAGCGAAGGGGGATGAAAATTTGGAAAGTACAGGGGAGGCGAGTGAAACTCTCTCAAACCAATAGTCGATCAATTCCTCTGTGCTCTCTATGGTGTTATGGGCTGAGCTAGAGTGTCCCCAATGTACAAGAGTCTTGGTGGGCATATT